>JAHUXG010032724.1:0-18959 GCA_020740815.1 Sciurus niger
AGCCACCCAACAGAAAAATCAAATCATCCTTCAACAAGTCATGACAGCCTTAGAGGCCGGCAGTTTCCCTCAAGTATGGCAAATATGCTAGACCGGTAGTCAACGACGGGTAATGAAGGAGGTGGCCATGTACCAACCTAAGACAGAAGCTGTAGCATGCTCTACAGTCTTTGATGACGGGTAAGGACATGTGCTGGACCCCTCAACCTAAGACAGGCACGGTCTCAAGCCTTTTCTTTTAATAAAAGAAAGGGGGAGCTGTCGGGGTACTGCAGACCCCACCCTAGCCTGGCTTTCAAGGACTTCAATGTGGCACCTGGTTTGCAACATCGAGGACTTCAGTCTGGCACTGAGCCGGGGCTCCTGGTTTGCAACATCAAGGACTTCAGTAGGGCACCTGGCACTGAGCCAGGGCCCCTGGTTTGCAACATCAAGGACTTCAGTGTGGCACCTGGCACTGAGCCGGGGCGGCCTGGTTTGCAACAAACAGCTGACACTGCTTAAGGAAATCGTTCTGATTGGATGAGGTGACTCATGCTACCCCTATTGTATTATATTGTAATCATGCTCTCCCCACATGCTCTGTAACCTGATTGGCTCATGATTCATATATAAGGACCGTGACTTCCTTGTTAGAAAGAACAGAAGAAGAACAGAAGAGGAGAAGGAGAAAGAAGAATGAAGAACAAGGAGAACAGAAGAACAATAAAGAGCTCTGATGAACAACCAGTGTGTCGTGTCTCTCTCTGCGGGCAGAGGGAACGCGACGGCCACTCCTTGGGTCTGATTTTCACTACTCTATACAGTTTTTAAACCACACTACCTGCTCATGTTGTAATGAATATAGTGTTTCCCATCTGCTATGCATCACACCATGATGTATATGCTTTAAATTCATTACACAAGTTTCTACTTTCATCCCTAGTGATTTAAATATTACAGTTTTAATTTCATCCTTTGAGTGTTGTGGAAATGACGATAGCATTGAGGAATAATTATGGTGTCCTGTTGGTAATGGGTCTGTATTCTGATACTTATACTTGACAAGGCTTTAAGATTGAGTCAAAATAGCAGAATGTATTTTTCCATGACTTAAAATACATATGAATTTCTAGCATTTTCACAGTTTCTATTGTTTCTCGCTTACCCATCTTCTGAAATTTACCATATTGGAAAACAAATAGATTTTGACTCATTATAACTTTCACTATTTTATAACACAACAAATTTTATTATGCTGTAATCACATTTTACTGAATAATACAAAATTCTGTGAAAAAGAAGTTTTTGAAGTTTTCAAAACTAGTTCAACATGAATGGAAATGTTTAGTATATTACCACAGCACAACTCCAGAATGTGTTAAAATGTGAGTGACTTAGAGTTACAAGACAGTGAGGAGGAAAACAAAAGGACTAATAAAATTTTAAATTCATTATTTTACAAGAAGGTTAACACTTTATAATTTTTTGTACAGTTCTAAGCTAATTCCATGAGATCTTAAGAGGTAAGTCAGTGAGGAAGCTATAGAAACCTGTTACATGTGTTCTTCCTGCAGAATTATGTTTACTAACCACAGATTCAGGCAAAAATTTAGAAGCTCTTCTCAGGAAGCCTTTTGTGTATTGTAAAAGTGATTCTTATTTTTTGAATATAGAAGAATATATTCTATTTTTGTTCTTCCTGTCTTTGTTTTCAACTATTTAAAGTTCAAAATTATTTGCTGTGAAGACATGATATAAGTAAACACTGATTTTTAAAATGTAGCAGCATTAACCCAATGTTTTCAGCAACACCATTTAACGAGACTAATTACACTTCCCCATGTTTCTTCCTCACCTTTCCTACTGTAATTATTGAGTCTCACTTCTTTAGATCAACTTTCCCATTGTATCCACAGAACCCAAGAAAATCAGACTGCTGGAGTGACATTCATCCTACTGGGCTTCTCAGAATACCCAGAGCTCCAGGTGCCCCTGTTCCTGCTCTTCCTGACCATCTACATAGTCACTGTGCTGGGCAACATGGGCATGATCCTGGTCATCAGCGTCAACCCCAAACTCCACACCCCCATGTACTTTTTCCTCAGTCACTTGTTCTTCATTGATTTCTGCTACTCTACCGTGGTGACTCCCAAACTCTTAGAAAACTTGGTGGTGGAAGACAGAACCATCTCCTTCCCAGGCTGCATCCTGCAGTTCTTCTTTGCATGCATATTTGTGGTGACAGAGATGTTCATGTTGGCAGTGATGGCCTATGACTGATTTGTGGCTGTGTGCCATCCTCTCCTCTACACGGTTGCAATGTCCTAGAAGCTGTGTTCTTTGTTGGTGGCCACATCATAGTCTTGGAGTATAGTCTGTTCTTTAACATTCACATACTTTTTGTTGACCTTGTCTTTTTGTGGGACTAAGTTTATAAATAATTTTGTCTGTGAACATGCTGCCATTGTTGCTGTGTCCTGCTCTGACCCCTCTGTTAGCCAGAAGATCCTTTTTGTCTTTGCCACATTCAATGAAATAAGCAGCCTGGTGATTATTCTTGCCTCCTATGTTTTCATTTTCATCACTGTCATGAAAATGCCTTCAACCGGAGGGTGCTACAAAGCCTTCTCCATGTGTGCTTCCCATCTGACCGCCATTACTATCTTCCATGGAACCATCCTTTTTCTCTACTGTGTCCCCACCACCAAGAATTCGTGGCTCATGGTCAAGGTTGCCTCTGTCTTTTACACAGTGGTCATCCCTATGCTTAACCCCCTGATCTACAGCCTCAGGAACAAAGATGTGAAGGAGGCAGTTAGGAAGTTAATCAATACCCAATTATTTTGTCATAAAATATGACTTCAAAACCTTTTTTATCTTCACTGTACTGGTTTCCTTTTTCTAATAAATCAGTACATGTATCTTTAAGCTTCCTTCACCTAACATTTCAGCATCTGTTTACTGTAATAAAGTAGACTTTAAATGAAATTATGGCATCTGCAGGTAAATAGATGGACCTGGAGAACATCATGCTCATTGACATAAGCCAAATGCAAAACACCAAAGGTTGAATGTTTTCTCTGATAAGCAAATGGAATCCAAAATGGGGGGTGGGTAGGGAATAATGAAGGAACTTTGGATTGTGCAGAGGGGAGTGAGGGGAGGAAAGGGAGTGTGGGGATGGGAAGGACAGTGGAATGATATGGACATTATTACCCTATATACATGCAGGATTCCACTATCAATGTGACTCTGGACCGTATTCATCCAGAAGAAGTTGCGCTCCTTTTATGTACAATGTGTCAAAATGCATTCTGCTGTCATGTATAACTAATTACAACAAATAAAAAAATAAAAGTAAAAGTAAATTTTATATTTTGAATCTTATTAGAAATGAAAATTCATACCATTACTGTTACAACTAGCATGATCAAACTCTCAGGTCTGGCAAGGATCAAAGGGGGATCGGAAAATAAAGATTCACAGACACAGATCATGAAGATGAGACTGGGATCAGGTGGAGCCTGCTCTCTGATGGAGATGCAGATATAAAAAGTTACACCAGCAATCTTTATTTTATATGTCTCATTATCAGATTAAAAACTATGCAGCCATTATTCTTTGTATTCAGGAAAGTTACAGAAATTAGGACATTTTATGTGGCTTTTCACAGTTGCAATCCACATCTGCAAAGTACAATGTTAGGAGCTTTGTGTAGCTCTCAAGAAAGTCCATTGTTTAAAGTTACTGTAAGGCAGGCATGAACTGGAGAAGCAGAGCTGGTGAAAGATTGTAGTTGTTTAGCATAATAATTCCTTCCTTCCCAGGAGCTGTGTGCCTAAGATCAAGGTTAGAACTGACAGGGCTCTTGCACAGAACCTCCTGGTGCAGGGCATTGCTACAGTAGCTAGGCATCCTGTGCCCTTGCACAGAAACAGTCTCAGGAACTGGGCATGCCACAGTCATGAGGCCATCAGAGACCCCTGATCTCAGTAACTGCTCTCTGATCGTCTGTCACTGCTCTCAACACATTACAATATTATTATACTTAAATAAAAATGTTACTGTGTTAACATATTCTTCCATGAGATTGTTCAGGAAATCTTTCAGTTCAATTTATGTCTAATCACGTGATATTTTTAAGATGATTTGAAGAATTTTATTTTACAATGAGGAAGTTTATGTCATCATTCAAAATTTGTTTATGGACAGTTATTCAAAATAAAATATTCAAAATAAAATACTCAGTATAAAAAGTGAGTTGTTTTGGTACTGCAAAATTTATAGGCAACAAAAATTTAAAAAAATAAATTATACAAAATTTTCCGAAAGCTAGAATATAGTGTATCTAAGTTTTATTTGCTAATTTATATATATTTTATCATGTATCTGCAAAACAAAATGATATATTTTGCAAATATACGGTCATCATTTTTAGTCTGTCACTTCATGTTCATGTGTTTCTTCAATTACTTTTTGTTAAATATTTGAGGTAATTTTAAATTTGTTTTGTTTGTTAAAAAACAACATAGAGAAATTTCATTATTTTTCACCAATTTTCCCCATGAAAATGCAAAGTAATATACTGATATTGATTTAACAAACAGATGCTATTTAGGCATCAGTTATTTTCTGATGATATAGAAGCAATCATAAACTGCAGTCATATGTACTAAGTAGCTGTGTGAATGATTTAAATATCTCTGCTGCTATCAGCTGAGCTCTTTGGGCTGCAAGAGTGAATTAATTTGACTAATTAATCTTCAGCCCCAAAGCCTACATGTCTGTCATCTTCCCTGGACTTCTTGAGTCATGACTGAATTTACTATCCATAAAACATTCATGAAGTTTGCCTGGTTATCATGTGTTGACATCTCTGACTCAGAGTAAATCACATAGCTAATACCAAAATTCAAGGGTGAGATTATTACCTGCTTCTTCTAGATCTGAGAGAGAAGGCTTTCAGCTTTCCCTATTATGAATCATGTCAGCTGTGGGTTTATTATTCATGACTTTTATTATGTAATTGTGTGTTCCTTCCACACCAATTAGTTCAGTACTATTTATCATGAATGAATGTTGAATCTTATTGAATGCCCTTTCTGCATTTATTGAGATGACCGTATGGTTTTTGTCCTGTATTCTGTTGATAAATTGTGTCATGCTTACTCTTCTTGCTATTCTTGCACCCCTGGATTGGATCCTACTGAAGCATGCTAAATAATGATTTTAATATGCTACTTTAATTTTAGTTGTTGATTAATAAGGGAGAGGTAAACATAAAATGCTCCATTCCAATTTCTATGTATGTATGTGTGTGAAAAAGTATGTTTGCAGTTGAATAATGATACTTATAAAAAAAATTAAGAAGTTTGAGCATGCACCACAGAACACTTGTATATTCAATAAAGTTACTAGGTTATAAGTTGGAATATGTTATATTTACATATTTATTTTGATGTTTTTATCTTTAAATTTGGTAATCTAGTGAGTTTTTCTGTAATAGAGAGATATTAAGCTCATAAAATCTGGGAAAACTATCTTGTTACAGTAAGAAATATGTGATTTTTTTTAAACATTATGCATCTTCCTTCTGTAGTTGTTATGTGAATCTTCATTATCAAGTTAATCACTTTTCATTCCCTTGTATAAAGAATATGTACATGAGTTGATATTAAAATTTAAAATAAATAGTTCTTGAAAATGTTTACATCATTGCGTGACTTACTCTTGAAATCAACTGGGGTTTGGAAGTGTTTAGACTACTACTAGTCTATTACTAACTATTGCTATCATGGAACAGTTATCTAAAAGTTTACATTGCTTAAACTTTTCCTAAACCTGCATCCCTTGGCTCTTCCATTCCAGTCTGCCTTGATAATTCCTTCTTTCTTCCTCTCTGAGTCCTTTCAAATACAGTCAACTCTCATGTCCCAAACAAATAATAAACTTTCCCAATTTGGATCACAGCATACTTTCTTTAAAAATATGTTCTGATATCTTAACTAGTCACTCATGTATTTTATTTCTCTTGAATGCCACTATATTTGCTGTGGTGGTAAAAATGAAAAAAAAAAAAGCTAAAAAATGATATCCATCTTTTATTGTTTACATGACTGAGAATATTTGACATCTTTCTTTTGAATAAGTTTTATTTTTGATTATGCAGACTCTTATTGAGATACATCTATGTTTTAACTCAAAGGTACACATCACCACAATTAAGGTGTTCACTTATCTGTTTATATATTGCAAATATCACTTCTAGGTTGATACAACCATAGTTTACCTTATGGATCAAAAATCATGTTCACAGCTCAGGAAATAATACCTTAAAATCCTAAGGAGACTACATATGAAATGAAAAAATGGTTAGTATCAGATACACAGATTCCTTAAACAAAATCTGCATGCTGTTTTTGAAAGTATATGTACTTTCTGTCAACTTAATAATATAGAGAATTAATAGTTTTTAAAAGGTAGAACTAATTAATTGTACATTGCTACGGTGCACACATAGCTTCAGGTATCTTTATTCTTTTAGTTTTGCTGTATATGCCATACTGAGATGTAAAATAGAAAAGGAAAATGAAAGACTTTTTTCAAATGCTAATGCACATGTGCATTTCTCAAAATTTCTTAGTTAGTCATCAGTGTGGGTGGTATGTTTATGGGTAAGTCTTTGATACCACTATCTTTTTTACCCTGTCATGCACCCTACAAGAGTAAATGCAGTAATTATAATAGATGGATTAAATACCAGTACTATGAACTATAGGGCTGATCGGAAGAACATAACTAGATCTATAGTGAAAGACCTGATAGTTAACATATGCCAATTCTGTGAACTCCCTAGCTGAAGGCATATTCAGAATAAAATATTAACCCCACACTGTGGTTGCATATAAAAAGAAGTATAATGTTAAATACAGTTCTGCCTAAATACTTGTACACATATGCAAACAAATCAAATAAGTCTAAAAATGTTTATAGCATATAATAATATTGTGGTTATTTCAATGATTATGATCCTGTTTTTACACTGATGTTTTTGTGATTGTCACAGTTTTAACCTCCATATATGTCAGGTATTTTCAAGGCATGTCAATCAACACATTACCTATTTAGAAGAAATTGTACTCTAAATAACAGAGGAGGAATTTTCTCTATTTTTTCTGTTTTTAGTTTTAGTTTTTCACAATAGTCAGTATTCTCTAGGGTCTGTGTCCCCAGAGGTAAGCAGATAGATATAAATAAACATCATGTTCATGGAATATAGGTTGAAGATCTGTCTTGGGGCATTGCTATGCTCCCACCAAAAGCTTTTGACAGTTGGAAAAGTGCTCTTATTTCCTTCCTTTGATTCCATTCTGCAAGAGTCACTGCCTTAAAGAGATGTGAAAATGTATAAGAACTTTTCAATTGTGAGAGAGAATGTGCATGCAGTTTGTTCTTCATGGAAAGAAAATCAGCAATTAAAAAATGTTTATCAGGAGAATCTCTTTTGGTGACTTGCTTCAATGTTGGCATATTTTCATTTATCTATGAGGTGTGTTGAAATCCAGAAATTGTTTACACCCATAGGGGCTGAGTGAGAGAGAGTAACATCTACTTAGTTCAGCTAATGGTACATATTCAAGGTGCTAAACTCTATTTTCATTGTTCCTGGGATCATTTTGCTAAACACAAAATTTTGTCCTTAATTGCTGTGTCATACACTAGGAGTTAAAGTTAAATTTTTCTCAGGCAATTTAATAAACTCAGGATAATAATGTACAGCACGCGCATGCATATATATGTAATTTTTTTTTTAAAAAGCTATGCTTTTTTTATGAATGTGAATTATGGGTGCAAGGAAACTATAGCATGGGAAAATAATATTTGGATAACTATAAAAGTTTTCTTGGAAGAGTTATGTAGGGAAATTGTGATAAAACAAGGTATAGATTAAAACAAGTGGAGAAATGGAGTCAATTTGGTGGATTAGAAGAAATAAATATTTTCATAGAATAAAATTTTAAGATATGTGTGAATTAACAGAATTGCTTGTTTGTGCATTAAGGACATAGTGTCAAAGTTCATATACAATAGTTTCTACTTAAGCCTTTTGAAAGAGAGGACCCAAAATGTCAATGATTGTATTCAAAGGTTAGTTGATAGTTTTTATTACATAGCACAGTATGTTCTATTGAAATGCCTGCTGGCAACAGTAGGAATGAAGAACAAGGGCCAACTTGGTATTTCCTTATTTTTCTTTAACTCTACCTGATATTACGAGAGACCCAACCTGAGCTTCTGAAAGGATAAGCAAAAGCCAAAAGCATGAGGCAGTGGTGAGGGAGCAAAAATGAGGATTATCTAAGCACTGGGGGAAGAGGCTATGGGCACTGGAATTTAATAGGGAATGTAAATTTGAAAAAAAAACAAAAGGAGTCAGAATATAAATGCCTAGGGCTAGGTTTTCAAGAGCCTATGGGTATAAAAATAGGGTTTGTGGCTTACCAGTAACCCATGGACAAAATTTGACATGGTAGTGAACTATCCTGACTCAGTTCAAATAACTACAAAGTGTGCCTTTTTACAGGTATCGATATAATAGTTTCCTGAGTGTTTTCCTTCTTGGCCTTGATAAGACTTTCATGGAATAGTGAGTCTATTGTTAGTACGTGATGTTGGATAAGGAAGGTTAATGTTATAAGAATATTGATTAGATACTCAGATATATTCTAACCTGTATAAGAAAGTAAATAAATATTAAATAAATATAAAGTTGTTCATGCAGGCAAAGGAAGAAGACTGCATTAAGTGTCTTGAAATATTTGGAAGTCTATATTGTGAGAATCAGCCTATTTTTCTTTGATCCCCAGAATAAGAGTTTTATGTAATGGTAACCAAAAATTATAAAGTCAATACTAATAAAGAACATGAGAAGGCACATGATTAAATAAAGAATTGATTATGATGAGTAGTGTCATGAAAATAATTTCCTAACAAGGTTTGAAGAGTTGTTTTTTAAATGTAAGCTCAGGATTTCTATTACAAAAATGGGTGGTAGAACTTGTTAATGGAGAACGAACAGAGCTTGTAAAAACAGATTTCTCAGCTTTTTCAGAGATTCCTAGAATGGGCACTTGGTATGCACTAGCCACTGAGCAGAATCTCTACCAACCACCATGGAATTATTAAACTAAGCCACCTGGTGAACTTTTACTGGGATGATTTCATCAGCCTTCCCTTTATGAGCAGGAGATGATACTGCAAAATTTTTGACTAATGTGCTGTTAGCTAAATAAAAAAGCTAAGTTCCTGAATATGAAAACAAGACATCTTCTCAAAGACGTCTGACCAGCTGAATGCAGTTCACAAACGTCACTGGTTCTCCTGTGCAATGGAGAGTGCAATGGTACAGCTGGTGCCTGTGCAGGGACTAAGGTTTCATGGGAGCTTGTCACTAGGAACACATCAGCATAAAAGATCTGCCAGTTCTCATATGTGTTAAGATGCCACATCACAGTTGCTGGATTTCAGAGTCAAAATCATTTCCTCAGGTCTTGTTCTGAGAAATTTTGAATAATTTGACTCCTTGTGGAGTCCAAATGTAGGACCTTTTTAATTATTCATTCTTCTATGTCCTTTCACTCCTCCTTGGTCAGCACTCCAAAATGACCTCATGACCAAAGAGATTTAGATATTTGTAATGAAAAATTACATTTTTCATACTCTATTTAACTGCTGATGATGGTCTATTTCTTTGTGTTTCATATAATATGCAGTAGAAAATGCATAGATGAAGAAAGCAATCCTTGTGAAACCTTTAAAAAATTTTCCAAATACATACACAGAAATCAGTTTCATTATTCAGCATTGTGAACCTTATAAATGACTATATGCTGGGTATATAACAGCAACCCATTACTTATCAGTGGAAGTGTTGATGAGACTGAAAGTCCTCTTCAGTAGATGTTTCATGATTATTTGAAAATAGGGAGAGTGGGGCACATCTGTAATATCAGCTGCTTGAGTGGTTGAGGAAGAATAATTGGGAGCTCTAGGCTAGCCTCAGGAGCACAGGCAGATTAGGCCTCGGCTACTTAGTGAGATACTGTCCTCCCAATAAAACAACTGGAGATGGAGTTTAGTTGTAAAGCATGCATGGATTTATTCCCAAGGACAAAATTGAAAAATGAAAAGGAGGAAAAGAAGAAAAGAAAAGGAAAATAGGATAAGGCTAGGATATGTACCAATTCATTATGTTGATTAAAAAAATGTGAATAAATGACAAGATACATTCTGTCCCCCAAATTTAATTCCCTATTAAATTCCAGTGCCCATAGCCTCTTCCCCCAGTGCTTAGATAATCCTCATTTTTGCTCCCTCACCACTGCCTCATGCTTTTGGCTTTTGCTTATCCTTTCAGAAGCTCAGGTTGGGTCTCTTGTAATATCAGGTAGAGTTAAAGAAAAATAAGGAAATACCAAATTTTTATTCTATTCTTTTTATTTGTGTATTAGAAGTATTTACTATTTGCAAGAACTCTCATGACATGATCATATGAATGATACGATCATCTGAATAATGGTTTGATATTTCTGCTTGTCTCTGTGGTTGTCGTAAATACTTCAACGTGAAGTCTTCCATGCATCAGATGCATTTATAGACAAGTTATATAAAAATAATAATGTTGATCACTACCAATTTTTATTCCAGATTTAAAAAATTTAGAATCTTGTTTTTCATAATGTTTTCCATAGTGGTTGCACCAATTTGCTGTCCAACCAGCAATGTATGAGAATATCATTTACCCCACATCCTCTTTAACATTTATAGTTACCTGTATTCTTGATAATTGCCCTTCTGCCTGAAGTGAGATAAAATCTAACTGTAGTCTTTTTTTTTTTAAGAAAAAATTTTACTTATTTATTTTTTCCTTTTTTTTTATTGTATGCAAATGGGATACATGTTGTTTCTCCATTTGTACATAGAGTCAAGGCATACCATTTGTGAAATCATACGTTTACATAGGGCAATGATGTTTATTTTTTTTTCCTTCCCCACCACCCCGCCCATCCCTCTTTTTCACCCTCTATACGGTCCTTCATCTTCATTCTTAAGCGCTCCCCTTATCCCTAACCCTAAACACCTAACCCTTAAAACACTAATGCTAAACCACTCCCAACCCCCATATATGTCCTCTCGCTTATCAGCGCGATATGTGTCCTTAGTTTTTGAGATGGCTTATCTCCCTTATAGAAGACATTCTCCCAATGTTCAATCAGTGACTACAAATGCCATAATTTTATCATTCTTCATTGCGGAGTAATATTCCATTGTATAAATATGCCACAGTTTCTTTATCCATTCATCAACTGAAGGGCATCTACGTTGGTTCCACAATCTGGCTATGGTGAATTGAGCAGCAATGAACATTGATGTGGCTGTATCTCTGTAGTATGCTGATTTAAGTCCTTTGGGTATAGGCCAAGGAGTGGGATAGCTGGGTCAAATGGTGTTTCCATTCCAAGCTTTCTGAGGAATCTCCACACTGCTTTCCAGAGTGGCTGCACTAATTTGCAACCCCACCAGCAATGTATGAGTGTTCCTTTTTCACCACATCTTCGCCAACACCTATTGTTGCTTGTGTTCTTGATAATCGCCATTCTAATTGGGGGTGAGATGAAATCTTAGGGTAGTTTTGATTTGCATTTCCCTTATTACTAGGGATGTTGAACATTTTTTCATATATCTGTTGATTACTTGTACATCTTCTTCTGTGAAGTGTCTGTTCATTTCCTTAGCCCATTTGTTGATTGGATTATTTGTATTCTTCGTGTAGAGTTTTTTGTGTTCTTTATAGATTCTGGAAATTAGCGCTCTATCTGAGGTATGGTTGGCAAAGATATTCTCCCACTCTGTAGGCTCTCTCTTCACATTTCTGATAGTTTCCTTTGCTGAGAGAAAGCTTTTTAGTTTGAATCTATCCCCAGTTGTTGATTCTTGCTTTTATTTCTTGTGCTATGGGAGTTCTGTTAAGGAAGTCTGATCCTAAGCCAACAAGTTGAAGATTTGGACCTACTTTTTCTTCTATAAGATGCTGGGTCTCTGGTCTGATTCAGAGGTCCTTGATCCATTTTGAGTTGAGTTTTGTGTAGGGTGAGAGATAGGGGTTTAATTTCAGTCTATTGCATATGGTTTTCCAGTTTTCCCAGCACCATTTGTTGAAGAGGCTATCTTTTCTCCATTGCATATTTTTGGAAACTTTGTCTAGTATGAGAAAATTGTATTTATTTGGGTTTGTGTCCGTGTCCTCTATTCTGTACCATTGATCCACCTTTCTATTTTGGTACCAATACCATGCCATTTTTGTTACTATTGCTTTGTAGTAGAGTGAAGATCTGGTATTGCAATACCCCCTGCTTCACTCTTTATGCCAAGGATTGCTTTAGCTATTCTGGGTTTTTTATTCTTCCAGATGAATTTCATAATTGCTTGCTCTATTTCTGTAAGGAACATCATTGGGATTTTAATTGGAATTGCATTGAATCTGTATAGCACTTTTGGTAGTATGGCCATTTTGACAATATAATGATGCTATTCCACGGAACCTGGGAGCTCTTCCATTTCTAAGGGTTCTTTTAATTCTGTATAGTGTTCTGTAGTTCTCATTATAGAGGTCTTTCACCTCTTATGTGAGATTGATTCCCAAGTATTTTATTTTATTTTTTTTTGATCTATTGTGAATGGTGTAGTTTTCCTAAATTCTCTTTCTGAAGATTCATCACTTATGTATAAAAAAGCATTGGATTTATGAGCATTGATCTTGTAACCTGCTACTTTACTAAATTCACTTATGAGTTCTAAAAGTTTTCTGGAGGAATTTCCGGGTTCCTCTAAATATATAATCATATCATCAGTGAACAGGGATAGCTTGAGTTCTTCTTTTCCTCTTTGTATCCCCCGTTAATTATTTGGTTGTGCTTGCTCTGGCTCGAGTCTCTAAGGACAAGTTGAATCGAAGCGAGGTGAATGCGGCATCCCTACCTTGTTTCAGTTTTTAGGGGGAATGCTTTCAGTTTTTCACCATTTAGAATGATATTAGTCATGGGCTTAGCATAGATCGCCTTTACCATGTTAAGGAAGGTTCCCACTATCCCTATTTTTTCTAGTGTTGTGAGCATGAAGGGGTGCTGTATTTTATCAATGCTTTTTCTGCATCTATTGAAATAATCATGTGATTCTTGACTTTAAGTCTATTGATATGGTGAATGACATTTATTCATTTCCTGATGTTGAACCAACCTTGCATCCCTGGGATGAAACCCACTTGATCATGGTGCACTATCTTTTTAATATCTTTTTGTATGCGATTTGCTAAAATTTTGTTGAGAATTTTTGCATCGATGTTCATTACGGATATTGGTCTGAAATTTTCTTTCCTCGATGTGTCTCTGTCTGGTTTAGGTATCAGGGTGATATTGGCTTCATAGAATGAGTTTGGGAGGGTTCCCTCCTCTTCTATTTCATGGAATACTTTGAGGAGTATTGGAATGAGCTCTTCTTTAAAGGTTTTGTAGAACTCGGCTGAGAACCCATCTGGTCCCGGACTTTTCTTGTTGGTAGGCTTTTGATGATCCGCCTTTATTTCATGTTTGAAATTGGTTTATTTAAGTTGTGTATGTCCTCCTCGTTCAGTTTAGGTAATTCATATGTCTCTAGAAATTTGTTGATGTCTTCGAGGTTTTCTGTTTTGTTGGAGAATAGATTTTCGAAATAGCTTCTAATTATGTTTTGTATTTCACTCGTGTCTGTTGTGATGTTTCCTTGTTCATTCCGAATTTTAGTAATTTGAGTTTTCTCCCTCTTTCTCTTTGTTAGTGTGGCTAAGGGTTTATCAATTTTATTTATTTTTTCAAAGAACCAACTATTTATTTTGTTAATTTTTACGATTGTTTCTTTTGTTTCGATTTCGTTGATTTCGGCTCTGATTTTAACTATTTCCTGTCTTCTACTACTTTTGGTATTGGTCTGCTCTTCTTTTTCTAGTGCTTTGAGCTGTAGTGTTAAGTCGTTTATTTGTTGATTTCTACTTCTTTTTTTGAATGCACCCCATGAAATAAATCTTCCTCTAAGTACTGCTTTCATAGTGTCCCAGAGATTTTGATATGATGTGTCTTTGTTCTCGTTTACTTCTGAGAATTTTTTTATTTCCCTCCTGATGTCTTCTGTTATCCATTCATCATATAATAGTGTATTATTTAATCTCCAGGTATTGGAGAAATTTCTGTTTTTTATTCTGTCATTTATTTCTAATTTCAATCCATTATGATCTGATAGAGTACAAGGTAGTATCTCTATCTTCTTGTATTTGCTAACAGTAGCTTTGTGGCATAAAATATGGTCTATTTTAGAGAAGATCCATGTGCTGCTGAGAAGAAAGTGTATTCGTTCTTTGTTGGATGGTATATTCTATATATGTCCGTTAAATCTAAATTGTTGATTGTGTTGTTGAGATCTATAGTTTCTTTATTCAATTTTTGTTTGGACGATCTATCCAGTGGTGAGAGAGGTGTGTTAAAATCGCCTAGTATTATTGTGTTGTGGTCTATTTGATTTCTGGAATTGAGAAGGATTTGTTTGCCGTACGTGGATGAGCCAATGTTCGGGGCATAGATATTTATGATTGTTATGTCTTGCTGATTTATGCTTCCCTTAAGCAGCATGTAATGTCCTTCTTTATCCCTTCTGACTAGTTTTGGTTTGAAGTCCACATTATCTGAAATGAGAATGGATACTCCAGCTTTTTTGCTGTGCCCGTGTGCATGGTATGTTTTTCCCCATCCTTTCACCTTTAGTCTATGGGTGTCTCTTTCTATGAGATGAGTCTCTTGCAGGCAGCATATTGTTGGATTTTTCTTTTTAATCCAATCTGCCTGTCTGTGTCTTTTGATTGATGAATTCAGGCCAATAACATTCAGGGTTATTATTGTGATATGATTTGTATTCCCAGTCAATTGACTCATATTTGTTTTTGACATGATTTGGTTTCTCCTTTATTTGGCTATTCTTTAGGCTAGCGCCTCCTGTTGCTGATTTGCATCGTTGTTTTTCATCTCTTCCTCATGGAATATTTTGCTGAGAATGTTCTGTAATGCTGGCTTTCTTTTTGTAAATTCTTTTAGCTTTTGTTTATCATGGAAAGATTTTATTTCATCATCAAATTTGAAGGTAAGTTTTGCTGGGTATTAAGATTCTTGGTTGGCAGTCGTTTTCGTTCAGGGCTTCGGATATGTGTTCCAGGCCCTTCTAGCTTTTAGGGTATCTGGATTTGAAAAATCTGCTTGCTATTCTTAGTGGGTGTCACCGTGAATGAATTGATTATTTTCATCGCAGACTTTTAAAATTCTGTTTTTATTTTTGTATGGTAGGTATTTTCATTATAAAAAATTTTTTAAAAAAAATTAAAAAATTATTGTGCCTTGGTGTGGGTTTGTTGTAATTTTGTATATTTGGAGTCCTATAAGCCTCTTGTATCTGGTTTTCCATTTCATTCTTCAGATTTGGGAAATTTTCTGATATTATTTCATTGAATAGATTGTTCATTCCTTTGGTTTGTTTCTCTAAGCCTTCCTCAATCCCAATAATTCTTAAATTTGGCCTTTTCATGAGATCCCATAATTCTTGTAGATTTTTTTTTTTTGATTTCATATTTAGTATTTAATTCTCCTTTTATACCAGCCCATGATGGGGTGGGAGTAGGACAAGTTTACTTCTTTATTTTTTATTTTTTTATTTTTTTTATGTTTACATAGGGTAATGATGTTTATTTTATTTTTCCCCTCCCCCACACCCCTCCCACCCCTCTTTTCCCTCTACACAGTCCTTCTTCCTTCATTCTTACCGCTCTCCTTAGCCTAACTCTAAACCTAACCCTAAACCTAATGCTAGCCCCTCCCACCCCCCATTATATGTCCTCATCTGCTTATCAGCGAGATCATTCGTCCTTAGTTTTTTGAGATTGGCTTATCTCACTTAGCATGATATTCTCCAATTTCGACCATTTGCCTACAAATGCCATTATTTTATCATTCTTCATTGCGGAGTAATATTCCATTGTATAAATATGCCACAGTTTCTTTATCCATTCATAATTTGCCCCCCACCCCCACCACACCCCCCGTTTTCTGAAGGGCATCTAGTTGGTTCCACAATCTGGCTATGGTGAATTGAGCAGCAATGAACATTGATGTGGCTGTATCTCTGTAGTATGCTGATTTTAAGTCCTTTGGGTATAGGCCAAGGAGTGGGATAGCTGGATCAAATGGTATTTCCATTCCAAGCTTTCTGAGGAATCTCCACACTGCTTCCAGAGTGGCTGCCATAATTGCAACCACCAGCAATGGTATGTAGTGTTCCTTTTCACCACATCTTATGCAAAACCTGTTGTTGCTTGTGTTCTTGATAATCGCCATTCTAATTTGGGTGAGATGGAATCTTTGGGTGGTTTTGATTTGCATTTCTCTTATTACTAGAGATGTTGAACATTTTGTCATATATCTGTTGATTGCTTGTACATCTTCTTCTGTGAAGTATCTGTTCATTTCCTTAGCCCATTTGTTGATTGGATTATTTGTATTCTTGGTGTAGAGTTTTTTGAGTTCTTTATAGATTCTGGAAATTAGCGCTCTATCTCAAGTATGGTTGGCAAAGATATTCTCCCACTCTGTAGGCTCTCTCTTCGCATTGCTGATGGTTTCCTTTGCTGAGAGAAAGCGTTTTTAGTTTGAATCTATCCCAGTTGTTGATTCTTGCTTTTATTTCTTGTGCTATGGGAGTCCTGTTAAGGAAGTCTGATCCTAAGCCAACAAGTGAAGATTTGGACCTACTTTTTCTTCTATAAGATGCAGGGTCTCTGGTCTGATATCGAGGCCCTTGATCCATTTTGAGTGGAGTTTTGTGTAGGGTGAGAGATAGGGTTTTAATTTCATTCTGTTGCATATGGTTTTCCAGTTTTCCCAGCACCATTTGTTGAAGAGGCTATCTTTTCTCCATTGCATATTTTTGGCCCCTTTGTCTAGTATGAGAAAATTGTATTTATTTGGGTTTGTGTCTATGTCCTCTATTCTGTACTATTGTTCCACCTTTCTATTTTGGTACCAATACCATGCCGTTTTTGTTACTATTGCTTTGTAGTAGAGTTGAAGATCTGGTATGCGATACACCCTGCTTCACTCTTTCTGTGAAGGATTGCTTTAGTCATGGCTCGGTTTTTTATCTTCCAGCTGAATTCTCCAGCACCCTGCCAGAGCTCTATTCTGCAAGGTCCATTCATGGGATTTTAATTGGAATTGCATTGGAATCTTATACACTTAGGATAGTATAGCCATTTTGACATATAATTGCCTATCCAGGAACATGGGAGATCTTTCCATCTTCTAAGGTTTTCTGTAATTTCTTTCTTTAGTGTTCTGTAGTTCTCATTGTAGAGGTATTTCACCTCTTTTGTGAGATTGATTCCCAAGTATTTTATTTTTTTTGATGCTATTGTGAATGGGGTAGTTTTCCTAATTTCTCTTTCTGAAGATTCATCACTTATGTATAAAAAATGCATTGGATTTATGAGCATTGATCTTGTAACCTGCTACTTTACTGAATTCATTTATGAGTTCTAAAAGTTTTCTGGTGGAATTTCCAGGTTCCTCTAAATATATAATCATGTCATCAGCGAACAGGGATAGTTTGATTTCTTCTTTTCCTATTCGTATCCCTTTAATTTCTTTGGTTTGTCTGATTGCTCTGGCTAGAGTCTCAAGGACGATGTTGAATAGAAGCAGTGAAAGAGAGCATCCCTGCCTTGTTCCAGTTTTTAGGGGGAACGCTTTCAGTTTTTCACCATTTAGAATGATATTAGCCATGGGCTTAGCGTAGATTGCCTTTATAACTTAGTTCGCGTGAGTGGGTCCCCTCACCCAATTTTTGCGATGTGAGGTTTATGCACCGCATGAAGAGATGTTGTAATGTGATCGAATGCTTTTTCTGCATCTAGTGAAATAATCATGTGATTCTTAACTTTAAGTCTGTTGATATGGTGAATGACATTTATTGATTTCCGAATGTTGAACCAACCTTGCATCCCTGGGATAAAACCCACTTGATCGTGGTGCACTATCTTTTTAATATATATTTGTATGCGATTTGCTAAAATTTTGTTGAGAATTTTTGCGTCGATGTTCATTAAGGATATTGGTCTGAAATTTTCTTTCCTCGATGTTTCTCTGTCTGGTTTAGGAATCAGGGTAATATTGGCTTCATAGAATGAGTTTGGGAGAGTTCCCTCCTCTTCTATTTTCTGGAATACTTTGAGTAGTATTGGAATGAGCTCTTCTTTAAAAGTTTTGTAGAACTCGGCTGAGAACCCATCTGGTCCTGGACTTTTCTTTGTTGGTAGTCTTTTGATGACCTCTTCTATTTCATTGCTTGAAATTGGTTTATTTAAGTTGTGTATGTCCTCCTCATTCAGTTTAGGTAGTTCATATGTCTCTAGAAATTTGTTGATGTCTTCGAGGGTTTCTGTTTTGTTGGAGTATAGATTTTCGAAATAGCTTCGAATTATGTTTTGTATTTCACTCGTGTCTGTTGTGATGTTTCCTTGTTCATTCCGAATTTTAGTAATTTGAGTTTTCTCCCTCTTTCTCTTTGTTAGTGTGGCTAAGGGTTTATCAATTTTATTTATTTTTTCAAAGAACCAACTATTTATTTTGTTAATTTTTCCGATTGTTTCTTTTGTTTCGATTTCGTTGATTTCGGATCTGATTTTAACTATTTCCTGTAGTCTACTACTTGTGGTATTGGTCTGCTCTTCTTTTTCTAGTGCTTTGAGCTGTAGTGTTAAGTCGTTTATTTGTTGATTTCTACTTCTTTTTTTGAATGCACCCCATGAAATAAATCTTCCTCTAAGTACTGCTTTCATAGTGTCCCACAGA